>OX459030.1:22080719-22117719 GCA_949775025.1 Tricholauxania praeusta
ACCACGTGCAACAAATTCTTCTTTAGCTTTGTTAAAAAAAAATAAATAAAGTTTTAATTCTATGCTCCATTTCACAAGCATTTACAACAATTTAATTTTTACCATTCATATGTAATTCATTTTCCCTTGCAACGACAACAATTTAATTAGCATTTTGATAGAGTTTAAAATGCCAGACACCACAGAAAACCAACTGCGGCATAAACCAGCAACATGCAAGTGTTAGAAACAGCAATCGTAGCGAATACAGAATGCACCAAATAACCTTGTATGCAAATCACAGCGGTATATAAATAAAATCAGTCATTTAAGCCAAACAAATCCGATTTAATACACTCACCGTAATTCTGATTAGAATAGTTGACTAAATTGTCATGTCACTTATTTCGAATGCACACTTTTACTACAAAGCAGAACTAAAACTAATTCTTAATTATCGTTGTACCTATGTGAAAATCGAAGCAGAATAAAAGAAAAGTTTCAATACGAAGGGACCTTAAGTGTTGATTTAAGCAATAAGAAAAATTCGGCTTCTCGTTCCCCATAATTCAGGATCCCCCTTAAAAGTTATTTAATAAAATAGCTTTTCAGAACAAGCTGCCTTTGCAGGGAATGCAACTGCTCTCGAACTTGATAGAGTTGAATCCTTCATCAGGTTAGCAGGTAGTGAACTTATCATATAGACCAGTGGTGGGCACGTAGTGTCCCTATCCGCCCTCATTGCCCGCACCGTTATTTGACGCACAAGCAAGCGAAAAAAAATTCGCAGAATTTCACGCTATCGAGGCACAGCGTTGACGTGAATTCAAATGAAAACAAAAAAAAAGTACAATGGCATAAGCGATGGCGCCGCATTGTGTCTTTACCAATATAGCAATTGTTTTTGTTTGTAGTGCAATTTGGTTTTTTTTTTGTGCTGTTGGCGAATTTGGAAATGACTGCAGAAATACTTTAAAATTTTGTTTGTTGTTGTTTGATGTTGTTGTTTAGCCCTTTTGTTAGATTTCCATGCCCACCACTGATATAGACCAATTAATTTCAACAGCAAAAATTAAATTTCTTCTTTTCAAAATTACTGAATGTTACGGATTCATTACTAGAAAAACAAAGAATTTTTTTTAAGGGATTTCTCTTTAGTTCGAACAGTAAAGATACTTAGGTATAGAAATTCGAATAGCGTAAACTGATGAGAACTTGCTGCTTTTGTTGACAATAACTTTTCGTTTAAAAGAAAAAGAAAACCTTACTTTCCAGGTTTTTCAGACTTAATAAGAGTTCAATTCCCAAATGAAATTATGGAATTTTTGAAGACTGAGATCTATCAGAAGTCTCGAATCTGAATTTTTTCTCAAGACCTCCTTTATCAGGAAAAAAAATGTTAGGGGCACAAGCCCCCCATTTTGAAAGTTTCTTAGACTTTCCTTAATTGAAAAACGTTCAGAATAAGAGCGGCTCAGAGGACCATCTCAGGAAAAATTGTTCTCATTTGGAAATAACTTTTTTAACTTCAAAAGCAATAATGTATTACGATGCAAGTCTCATTTTTTGAGATTGCATCAAAAAAGTTGACAAAACTCTTTTATAGGCCAAACTAGAACCTAAAAATTTTATCCGACTATGTAGCTATTTTTTTGTTTTATTTCTTAACCGCTGAAGTATTTTTATCTAAATTATAAACCTCAACCTCTTCAAAGGGTGCTAACTGATATCCTTTGTAAAGTTCTATGAGCACTTATCAATTCAATTCAGATATTTTGATTAAACAAGCCGCCTTTATCTAATTCTCTGTTCGTACCTGGATATACTATGTATTTTAAAAATATATATTTTTTTTTAAATTTTCAGCTTTATTTAGGGGACGTCAATAAATTACGTAAGTCAAAATAGGGGGGGAGGGAGTCCGGAAAAATCTCACGTCAACTTTTTAATGCAGTGCTTATGCATTATTATAGCAGGTTACATTTAAAAATTATAAGGCAAGTCTCACGGAAGGGAGGGGGGTCCCGTCAGAGCTCACCAAATCTCACCAAGGGGAGGGGGGTTTCCGAATTTTCACAAAAAAAACACCTCACGTAATTAATGGACGGTTTTAAAATAACATTTCTTAAGTGATTATTCGTAAAAATGGTTGGTCGTTTTTTGGAAATTATAAAAATGTATTTTATGTAAAAAAGTGCTTAGAAGCAATTATTCTATTTTGACCTTGATTTGTATGATCCAGGCTTTGACCAAGCATGCACAGCTCTTAGTACAATAATAACAAATATTCAGCTCTTCTCGAGCTCTTTTTCTTATTCAAGCGAAATCATTTTGATTCGTAGTCACTGCGTAGTTTTTGTTTGTGTAATTTTGTCTTCAAGACACTTACTTAAGTTACACACTTTCGTTTTGCTATCGCCATATAATTTTTGTTTGTGTAATTTTGTCAACCAACTGGATCGTTCAGCTCTTTCCGTTACTCCGTTGCGCTATCCCCGCATACTTTTTGTTTGTGTAATTTTGTCTTTAAAGCGCCAGATAGTTCGGCATTTTCTATTAATCGAGGTAAACACTTTCGGTTTACAATCGCTGCTTGCTTTTTGTTTGTATGACTTTTGTTTTCAAGTCACTTTCTCGCTCAGCTCTTGTCAGTTTATTTTTTTTTTACTTCGTTTATTTTGAGTCCTTTTACCGAAACTGTGTGCATCTCTACTTTAGACGATTTTACCTAAGAAAATAAAGGCAAAATTTGGAATTTTTTTATAAGATATTTCTAATAAATTTTATGTTACGCACAGTTTCCCACTTCTTTTGGACGATATTTCATTTCCATCATTTGAGCAATTATTGTTTGGGCAATTTCACAAAACACAAAATTTTCAACTGAGCGTAAAGGAATGCAATTGATTTTTTTCTAGCAGCATTTTTTTGCTAAAATTTTATTAAACTTTATTTTTTTTTTTTTTACACCGGAAATTACCAACGTCCAGCTGGTGCTGCACACAATAACAAGAACATACAACAAAATAACAGCAACAACAATAAAAGAACATCAAATGCTGTTGGTAAAAACTGCACTTTATTGTGGCAACAGCTGCTGAAGGATTGTGGCCGCAGCTGATGCTGACTTATGGGCGTAAGCTCGCATGGGCTTTCACATGCATGCTATATATGTGTGTATGGGTTAGTGTTTATTTGTACGCTCATATGTATGTATTAGTGCAATGTTTGTCTGACTTTCACCCACATTTTAGTACTTTTTTTTTTCCTCTTTCTTCCGGCAATCGTTAAGCAGTTTTTTGTCTGTCAGCAAAAAAAAAATAAAATGCTGTACATTGACAACATTGTCGACATTTATTTTATCGTTCCATTTTTCTCTATTTATTTGCAGATTTTATTACAAATTTCTGTTTTAGAATCGCAAACAACGATGTAGTTTTTTTCTGTTTTCATTTTCCTTTGCGGTTTCCGTCACACACACATACGCGAATACGGATTAGGAATACCTTTTGTCCACTGCAACGGAAATTATTGTTGCAACGGATATGCGAGTGCTGGGTGGCTGCTTCATTTTGTTAACTTTTGCTCTTAGCAGACAGAATTTACCGCTATGTAGTATGCGAATGTGTGTGTGTGTGTTTGGCAGCAAATAGCGTCTGAATTGATTTGTCTTCTTAGTGGTTTTTAGAATGTGATAGAAGAAACAATACATGACAAGTTAAATATATCTTACTGTTTAGGGTGGCTGTAGTGATATTATTGAAATTGCTATCAACGTTTGTAAGGAAGTTTTTAGTACTTTGGTAGCTGCACGTAAGTAAGTGATTATATTCCTTAAATGTTTACTTTGAATTGAGTGAAAGCATCTTAAAAAAAAACAAAGTTTTCACTTTAATTTTTGAGTGTAGCGATCGGAAAATAAGTCA
Source organism: Tricholauxania praeusta (assembly GCA_949775025.1). Taxonomy (NCBI): domain Eukaryota; kingdom Metazoa; phylum Arthropoda; class Insecta; order Diptera; family Lauxaniidae; genus Tricholauxania; species Tricholauxania praeusta. The sequence continues at coordinate 22,084,625 of OX459030.1, forward strand.
AAAACGAAATAAAAAATGCATCAAAACTCAAAGCAAAATTGGGCAAAAAGTAAAAGTTGTGCAAAAACAGTCCCTTATTTCAAAAAAAAAAAAAATTTAAATTTAAGGCAATGCCTTCTTAAATATTGCAAAGCAGGATATCAAATTTTTGTAAGTTTGCTTCAAGATATGTTAGCATACAGAAAGAGTTTTACAGATTTTGAATAAATATGTCGAGATTATGTCTGTGACAATATATCAATTATTACTGCATTGCAATTTTTAACATATAGCAACAACATGTATTAGCAATAACTATTTCTAAAGTGAAAATGAGTTGAGTTTGATGTGAATCTTTATATCTATACTATTTATATAATATTGCTTATATGGAAATAGTTTGTAACGCTTTAGCGCAAAATATACTGATCCGATTTTATTAATTTCTTTTTTAAAACAACATATTTAAGCTAAAGAAGGTTATTGCATAAGCAATTATTTAAATCGGATTAGTACATTTTGCGCCAAAGCGTTACATACCATATCCGTATAAGCAATAAGTAAAAAAGTAATGCCGTCTATGGGACTTTAGTGCAATTATAGGAGTTGCTTCACTTTTATAATAAAAAATATGACTGAAATATGTTTTTTTATTTCTGGTTAATCTGCAGAAGCCAGCATCCACATTGCGACAAAAAATAATTCGGTGGCATCAAATCATACGACATTGGCAGTAAAACGACTCATAATTATAAAAAATCATGAATTTAAAATTGAAAATTTCCACAATTTTCAAGCGTCGTTGTCATGGCAACCTTTTCATAATGAAATGGCAATTTTTTCTGAATATACAGTCATGCTCAAATAAATAGCACATTTTTTCTTAATTAAAAAAAAAAAATCAATTTTAATGAAAGGAATTTTTTTTTTCAGACCTATGGAAATACATAAATTTAACTTAATGTATTACCAATTCAGTTAACCAAAAAAAAATTGAAATCAAAATTTAAAATCTTTGAATTATTTTAAAAAAATGGCTCATGCTGAGCTATTCATATAAATAGCACAAATACTAGAATTTGGTATGTTTTTGGTTTTTTTTATTTAAGGATTGAACAAAATTGCATGTAAATGATTAAGGATACTTTATATTTTGTACTAAACCCTTTATTTTGTATGACCGCTTCGCATGTTTCGGCTCAAGCTCTCCACAAGCCTTTGACACATCACTTTAGGAATGAATACCAACCTTCTTGGGCTGCAGTCCACAATTCGTCAAAGTTTTTGGAATTTTTTATTTTAAAGTTTTGTCTTTACGAATTTTCTTTGCGAAATTTCTTTGAACTGGCCAATCCAAAACGCTTATTTTTTCACGTTGAAGCTAAGGTTTTTATGATCTTGGTCATATGTTTTGGGTCATTATCATGCATAAAGGTTAAAGCGATAATTTTTGATATAAAAAATTTAAATCAAAAACTACAGTGATCCACATATCAAAGGTTTTATTCTCGTAAGTGTAAGGCTTAGAAAAAGAAACATTACAAATTTTAGGGTGACTATTTTTTGATTTTTTGAAAATAAGTTTAATTCCATACCGTCAAATATCATTTTTTGCAGAAGTTATAAAAATCTAAGGTGCGCACGGCGGTCTGTAAAAGAACGCGTACAGGGAAAAATTTATATAACACTATTTTTGTAGGGTATGTTTTTTTCCCTAGAAGCAGAATACCGAAGATGATATCTTATAATGCTAAAAATAAATACTTAGGTATTCCATAAGAACCTAAAGGTCATACAAAATGACAGCAAAATCTCACTTATTGATGAGTCTTTTGACAATATAAAGTCATGCTAAAATGCTGATTTCGACTTATTTGAAGACTTGTCAGCTAAGCTTCACATACAACTGATTAAAAGCTAATAAATCAATGATATCTTAAGTTATCGTTATCACTCATATAAGGTACACTACACCATATATAGTGTATGTCATATACATTAATGCTCTCCCCTTCAGTTCTTCATAAACAAAGTAACTTCAACTTATCCACTTAAGTACTAGCACAATAGCTATTAGTTACAACATTTTTATCAAAATAAATTAAAGATTACCAGCGTTAAATGTTCTTAGCATGAAACTTACAAAGGACACTAAATGAACATGTGCACGATTAGGCCAACATCAAGTGTAAACTTCTTCAAAGTATGAAGTCTCATACACTTCATGCACGAAAAGAATGTCAACATTTTTTAATTTTTTTTATCGTGTGCGCTAACAAATTACATTACACAATACACGACGACCATGACGAGCGAATTTTATGACGCTCTGTTGCTAGCAAAAATATGGTATATATGTCTTTCGAACCCCTCCCCAGCCCACTCCCCTGCTGCATTCAACGACAGTGTTTTAAAAAATTATTAAAAAGCGTAAATTTAAATGCGCACAACTGGTGGTGGTAGCAACATTGACTTAACGCCGCAGTTGGCCCTAACGTTGACTTTGGAGCATCGATGGGCAAAAAAGAAAAAATGAGCCAAATTTAGCTCTTTACAGCAAACACGTAATTTTTCTTATTTTCTTTTTTTATTTTGCTATCAACATCGAATTTATGGTGGTGTGTTTTTTCTGTTGTTGTAATTTTTTGTTTTTGTTTCTTTTATTATAATAAGCTCCTGCTTCCAAAACTTTGCCCATCTATGCTTTGGAGTCCCGCGACAAAATGAAGCGCACACAGCAGAACGCGTGTTGATTTACATGCGTTGATAAGCGCTGCTAAAGTAGAAAAAAAAAGTAATTCGCCTTGTTCCAGCTGCTCGCAACAGGAGCAACTTTGAGCTCGAAGCTTAACTAGTGGGTTCATTTTGTGTTTAAACGGGATCGCGAACCAACCATATGAAGGTTAATGAAAATAAAAATAGCAGTAGAAATAGCAAATGGGTAGTAAAATTGTGCGAAAAATGGCAAAAGAAAATGTTATTAAAGGGCGGAATTAAAAATTAGAAAAATTAGCTTGGAGATAAGATAAGGAAGAATGCGAAAGCAGCCAGGGCATTCATTATACAATTTAAGAGTGCACGATATGCGCGCATATGAGTCTAAGGGGAATTTCGTGAGGATGGGGGCTTTTTTTTATTTGCATTCAGAAAGGAAGTTAACATTGCCATGTGTCGGAAATGTATGCAGTGAGTCGGATGAACTGCGGAAAAAAAATTCATTTGGCAAAATGCGAAAGAAGAAAAATATGACAACTTTAAAATTTCTTTAACTTAAATTTTATGACATCTCATATTTCATAACTTTATGCTTTTGGTCGACTTTCTGAGGTCAATGAATCTATCGCTTACAATTGCTTATAAGCCAACTGCATGAAGAAGTTAAATTTCGAAATGCAAAAACTTTAGCAAAAACTATGAGATATAAACCAAAAGAAACAAATAAACAGCCAACCAACCAAGTTGCTAATCCACAAAGTCCATTATTTATTTGTACTTTCTGGGTTTTTTTATGTTCAACTCGTTGTAGTTTGCTTCGTTTGCTTGTACATTATCGAATGTCATAAGCTTGGCCAAAGCTGCTTAAAAGCTTTCCTTCGCCTACAAATGAAAAGAAAAGAGAAAGAGCCAGCAAAGTGCAAAATATTTCCTTATTGTTTTTGCCATAAGTTCTGCTTTATGCAAACAAATAAAATTATTAACCTCATACGGATATAAACTTGAACACATACTGATACAAACGAAATGGTAACAGTACAGGCATTTAAGTACTCGTACTTGCACATATGTGGATGGATCCCCTGTAGAGATTAGGAAACATTTCGTGCAAAAGTTTGATTTTTTTGCAATCTATGCTATTTATATAAAATTGCTTACATGGAAATGGTTTGTAACGCTTTGGAGCAAAATATACCCAGCCGATTTTAGCAATTTATTTTTTAAAACAACGTCTTTGTGCTAAAAAAGGTTATTGCATACCTATTTTTTGAATTCAAAACGATTATAACTAGTTTATATATAAGACTACTACCTTTGAAATTTTTACTAAGTAATATATGAACTTTAACAATAATAATACCATCATTTGAAGGATTATATATAATGAGGATATCATGACATGATTTTTTGAGCGTACAAAAGAAAAATTGCAACAGAGCAAGTGGCGCTCATATAACACAGGTTTCATGTTTTAAGCCCTGCCTCTCAGTATTTTTCTTACTATTTCCAAGTTTCTAAGCATTCCTTTTTTTTTAAATACTTACTAGATAGTATCGACCCCCATAAAAAAAAAAAGTTCGAATGTTCACCCCCAGTTTGAAAGATTTTTAAGGAAAAAAAAAAAATTTTTTTTCGGCCTTTAAATTCGATGCGATTTTGTTTTTTCTTATGTCTGCGCTATTAGACGTCCGATCAACAAGTATATCGTTGTAAATGTCTCAACATGGACTACATTTTATTCATAAGTCATTTGTCTCAAATTTTTTTTTTTCGACTAGTTGTATACATTATCTCAGCTTCTACCACCCTAACGTGCCAAGGGCACATCATAAAATTGAAGTCCGTGCCAAATCAAAAAATTCATATCTACAAAGTTTTCCGAAATTATTAAAATTGAAAAAGTTACAGCGAATCTAAAATTTCAGTGCATATATTTAATAGGAAATATTTGTTTCCTTAAAAATCTTTCAATATTAGCTTTCAAACTGGGGGTGAACATTCGAACTTCTTTTTGTGATACTATTTAATACTTACTTCGTTTAGGAAAAGTAGAAGCTCAAATATTCTGTAATAAACTAAGTGACAAAAAACTGAATGACTAACTGAGCAATTAGCAAATCACGAAATAAGTGATTGGTTAATAACTTAGTAAATGACTGGTTAAATAATTGCATAAGTAACTAAATTAATAACTTATTAAATAACTGACTGCCTAGTTAAATGACTGATTAGCTACTTGAATTTATAGTTAACTGAGATTCAGTGAATTATCTGACGAACTGTTTTGCCAACTGCCTGAATAACTGGCTAATTATGTGATCTATGAAATCAGTATCTAACTGAATGATTAACTGAATGATTTACTGAATAACAGTTTGCTTTACTGCCTGTGTGACAAACTGATTAAGTGACTGAACGATAAACAAAATGCATGGCTTTTCTTCAAATAAAGGTTCATTATTGAGTCCAGCACACTTCTCGAAAGTTGATTATTCATATATAAGAGATATGTTCATTTTCTAAACTTTGATTAATTTATATATGTATGTATAAGACTAGCTGGCTTGGCATACATTGTTCAGTTCTTATCGATAGACGGCACGATAATATTGATTTGGTTAAAGACAAAGGAGACGATCTCCGCGCGATCAAAATTTTTTATTGCAGAAAATTCCACTGCATGATGTTTACAATTGAACATTGGTTATGACAGTTGAAACTTGAAGTCGATACATTGACTTTTTAAAATAAAATTCTGGATTTAAATATTAGACGTTATAAAAAAAAAAAATTTTTCTCATATCGCCCATTTTTTCATTGAACGTTTTTTTGCCCGTTCTCTTTTATGTACCAAATCTTATTCATCTGCGCCAAATAGATACTGAGATATAAAATATATTGATTTTTTTAACACAGGAGGAGTGGCATCGCCCATTTTTTCATTAAATCTTACTTTTCTCTTACTTTTTATATGTATAAGTTAATGGAGCAGAAAGCGCAGCTTTAATTAAGATACAATTTCAATCCTGTGCCCTGATCGCATATGGCTCCGCACCTGTTTAACGTTATTACGCTCAAGTTCTTGCAAGGCAACAGCATAATTGCAAGAATCGTACTATTTTGGTGTCGTGTGCAAATCTTTAACGAAAGAGCACAGCCGCTTTCATTTAAGCTAATGCTAAGCCTAACTTTGCTATTAAAAACAACAACAACAAAAATAACTGGCCCTTTGCTGAATAGTTACGAAAATATAACAGGATTAACGCATGATACTAAACACATGATACTAAGCACATCATACTAAACGCATAACACTAAACAAAAATCATTGCAAGTAGTTAGTAAGAAGTTGTCAGCAAATAAAGCGAGTTGTTTCGCAGTAAAATAAAAAGTAGAAAGCTGTTTCTTTAACTTATATGTATCAAGTCTCATTCATCTGCGTTAAATAGTTTAGGAGATGTGATTTTTCTCTTATACGGGAGGGCGTGGCAAATCAAACTATGCTATGACCTTTAACAAACCAATAGAAACGGACTTATCAAATCTTATTTATCTGCGTCAAATAATTGTAGGTTATAAAAAGTTTTGATTTTTTTTTCTCATATGGAAGGCGTGGTACCGCCCAACCGTTTCAACTGCCAATGGAAATGTGGAGATGATTCATTCTATTAGGTTTTTCAAATGGAAAATTTGAATCCAATACTGTTGTAACACGAGGAAAAAGGACAACTCTGGGGTTGTTAGCTGCGAGACGCCAGTCAATAGGCTTCTGTTTCAGGGGTCTTTCCGTTAAAAAATAGTACATGTTCGTTAATTTTTTCTTACAATTTTTCAAAGATAAAATAATATAAGCTTTGGAATTCGTTTAGTTTCATTGAATTCCGTTAATTAAATTTAAAATTATACCTTTGACGGTTTTGTTAATTAAAGCCCACTGTTATTTCCATTTACTTCATTTTCAACTGGGTTACCCGGACACATTATAACAAACACAAACAACTATGCTTTTTGACTCACACTTATGAGTACACATATTAATACACATAAACATAAATAGGATTAGAGCAACAGCAACAAAATAACCAACAACAAAAAGCCCTCATTGTTAACTCCACAGAAAAAAAGAAGACACCATTGCAGCACGAATGCATTAAATTCGCGTTGTTATGCTTTTTGCCTTTATGCTGCTGCTGCTGCATGCAGTTTAGCGTCGCGTAGTTTTTTCCGCATGGTTTTGATTTGTGCATTTTTGTTTTCTGTGTTTCCTTGTTGCGGTTGTCTTGTTGGCTGGTCGCGCAACAGCTATCGAACGTACCAACTCCAAAACAGAGATAAAAACAAAGAACCGCATTCGTTGTGGCGGACATAAAAATAAATATAAACATTAGTGCCACACCAGTGTACAAGTCTTTGGAGTGAAGACTACAATGGCAGTTGCACACAGCAACTATGGCGGTGGTGTGTAGATTATTTTGTTACGTAAAGTTCAGATTATTGTGGTCTAACAATTTTATGAAATATGAAAAAAAAGATTTGCTTCTATTAATTGGGAAAGTTTCGATGTGCTAGTACCTACTCGGTTTGGAAAACATTGGGGAATTTTATAGCAGAACATAAGTTGTTTTTATTAAACAATTAATTTAGTTGCTTATTCAATTAATTTCTTAATTAAATGCATAAACTCCAACACTATGGTCATAAATTAACATATAAATAATTTTAAAAATTTATTATAAGAATTTTTATTATTTCACACCTCAGCAATAAAAATAAACATTTATTTTAAATTATTCATTCAACAGCAAACAGCTGTCGGGTGTTAATTATAACATAAACGCTACAGGCAACAAATAAACTTTTCAGTGCACACAAATGCACAAATGCGAACAGCAAAAATATTAAGGGGTTCACTATACACAATAGCTGTAAAATAAGGTGCTTAAAATTATTATGGAGCTTGCAACAGCAGAGCATTCAAAAAACTATAGCATAAAAATACAATCATTACGATTAAAATGTGGAAATGCAACAGACAGCAGAAAAGCAACATTAACGACCAGTAAAAAAAAAACACAAAAATTAAAAACACTTAAGAGTCGTTAATGTGTTTATTATTGTTTGTGTTGTTGTACTTCACCGCAAACAACACCAATTAATTTTCATACACCAAACTATTAAGGGAGTTAATAAAAAAAAACAGTCCCAAAATGAGCATTTGATTATTAGTTTTTTGAGGTAGGAATTACCCCATTTGCATGCGCTTTTAACATTATTATTAAAAGCATAAGCGTATAAACCGTAATTTAAAATAAGTTTTAATAAAATTTCTTATGCCTCTGAAGTAGGAATATGAAAGGATTTTAATTTTTGCGATTTTTTTTTTAAATCAAAAGTAATCGTAATTCTCGATAAATATTTTGTAGATCAAAAAAAAATCTTTACCTCAGAATATTTTTTCTTTTTGGTTGGAAATAAAGATTATTTCGGTTTCTTTTTTTTTTTAATAAGAAATTATCACTCATTTTCGATTTCTACCGACGGAGATTATTTATTTATGAATTTGTAAAAAAGAGTCTCAAATGTATTCTGCCTTGGCATCTTCACTAGTATTTAAATTTTTCAATTTTCGACTTCTTTACTCCGATGCTTTTTGACTTTTTCGATTTTATTCAAAAGAATTCGATATATTTGAACTTTTCGATACTTGGTACTTTTCGATAAGTTCTAACTTTTTCGATGTTTTACGAAAATTACCGATTGTTAAATATTGTTTCGGTAGTTTTCCTCTATGTTTTTCGTTAGTCTTTGAGTATTCGATAATTTTAAATATATTTTGACTTTAATTTACGTTTCCAATGTTTTTTGGTACATACATGCTCATCTCAGTGTTTTGACTAAAAAAATTATTTTAGTTGAAGTTGAATAGATGAAGAAAGGTCAAAACTGAACTTTGAAACACACAAGGTGCCTCCTTGGCACAAATCATGCCCCATTCTGAACAGAATTGAAATGCTAAATTTGACAAATAAAAAAAAATTGATAACATTCGAAACATTGAAACTTATCGAAAAATGTCGAAAAAATCGACAAAAAAAAAACGACGGGTTGCACTCCAGGAGTGCCGACAGAAGTGAAAACAAATCGTTTAATGGCAAGTTAAGCCTTAACCAAAATAGACGTGACGAGACGGTAGCAATTGAACGAACGTTTACACTCGTTTCGTCTGTTTTGACATTTAACCCAAAATGTTACGCTAGCCAACGAACCGAAAAAGCTGTTATGACGAGTAGCAACGTTTTGAAGTTCGGTTCTTACGGAGCTCTTACGTCTCGTCAAAATGTTTCGTTCACTTTCGATCAATTACGTAGGTTCATTTTGGCTATCAACATTGGTTTAGATACACTCGAACTTAGGGGGCGTTCAAGTATTACGCAACGCAATTTTTGAAGATTTTTGACCCCCCCTCCCCCCATGTAACGCACCGTAACGTTTCCCCCTCTTAAACGTTACGTAACACCCAAGTGACCATATTTACCTAAAAGTCACAATTATGTTGCGAAAAGTACCGGAAATACATGCGATATTTATTTTCTTTATTATACCCTACACCGAGGGTATATTAACTTTGTCATTTCGTTTGTAACATATAGAAAGAGGCGTGGGAGTTATGGTAAAGTACATATATTCTTGATCAGCGTCTTGCAGGCATCTTGCTATTAAAAATGGATGAAATCGCTTTATGGACACGCCAACCGCCCATACTCTATGTATGCAACGATTTTGATGAAACTTGGTGATTTGGTGTACATGTGAACTAAATTAGGATTAAGCTAGGTTTCAAATTTCCAAAGATTCCCATGGCACAGCCCTTAATTTTAACCTTTATTCCACCATATCTCGTAAACCCTGCAAGATATTGTGATGAAATTTCTTTGTCCTTTATTTTTTCGACTTTTTGATCGAATTGGAGTTTTTTCAACCTCTCTTAACATTTTTTAACATTTTGCATATATTTACGACTTTTTCAACATTTTTCAACCTCTGTTAACCTTTTAAACTTTTTTCGAACTATGCAACCTCTTCAACGTCTTTTTAACATTTATTGAAATATATGTTCTTTCAGTGCAGTGTAGGGTATGTGAGTTTTGACCTGGCTGAAGATAACACCTTAACTTGTTCATATTGTTATTTGATAAAAAATCACACATAATGTTATAAACATTTGCTTAAGTTTAAAATATGTTAAAATGGCGAAAAATGAGACGAAAATATTTTATTAAAATGATAAAAGTTGATGGGATCTAGAACAGCTACAGCAATAATGATAAAAATAGGAAATCTTTCCACGCTTATATCTCAGGTTTTGGTTTAACAATTTCGAAGATGATTGTTAAAGGACATTCTGCTCGTTGAGTGCTTTAATGTGATGTATCATTTATTGCTGTAGCTTATCTAGATCCCGTCAACTTTTATCATTTTAATAAAATATTTTGGCTGTAGCTATTTAATAAACATACACATTAAGAAAGAGTTTCATTATACACACCTAATTTCAAATAACCACCCGCTAAAGTAGTTTCACTTCAAAAACAATGTTATGTAACGCGTTGTTCGACCCCCCCTCCCCCGTAACGCATCGTAACGTTTTCCAAGACCCCCCTCCCCCCCTAATTGCGTTACGTAATACTTGAACGCCCCCTTACTCGTTATGTCTCGTCTCGTCTATTTTGGTTTAGGCTTTAGTGTGTTAGTTGGTATGTGTGCGTTTTCTTTTTATATGGCAATGCAATGGAAGACAAAAACGGAATATGTATTCAAATTTTAAATCTCGCTCTCATTCTCAATTTGTCAACGCAACAACGCGGAATTTGAAAGAAACAAACATGTAAGCATAACAATCGTTGAATGAGAATGGAATGTGTCAGTTAGTGTGTCTGCTTTGCTTTTTGTCTTCTACTTGGAATATTTAATTAAAAGAAACAATAGAACACTCAAATTTTACTATCGCATTCATGACGGGGAATCCCGATGACGGTCGGTGTTGCGAGTTTATACTTTTTTCCTCAGCCGCACAACGTGCCATAAGAAGTTTTCACTTCAATAAGTTTATCGGAAAACATCGAACAATATTGAATAATTCTAATTTTATTAAATAGCATCAAAAAGTTGAGACTAATCGAAAAATAATGACTATGCCGAAATTATCACAAACATCAAAAACAGTCAAATTATATCGAAAAATATTGCATATGTTGGAAATTATCGAAAAAGTTTAAGCCAATCGCAAAACATCAAACAACATCGCAAATAATATGCGCAAATAAATGAAAATGCTTAAACTTATCGAGTAACATTGATATGTCAAAAAACATCAAGCAGTGGAAGTGTTATCGAAAAAATATGAAAAGCATCAAAACTTTTAGAAGATTATTCAAAAAATCGACATTAAATAAAGTGTATCGGAAAATATCGAATAATATAGAATATATCGAAGCTTACCGAATAGCATCGAAAAAGTTGAAACTTTTCGAAAATGTCGAAAACTTATCACAATAGATATGTCGAAAATCATAAAGAAAGTTGAAAACAATCGGAAAAAATGGAATTTGAAATTTCCCGAAAAATATCGTAGGTGATTAAGTTCATCAAATAACATTAAAAAGTCAAGTGCCATCGATAAGGCAAAATTAATCGAATATCAAAAATATCGAAACTTTTTGAAGTTTATTGAAAAAGTCGATGCTTATTGAAAAAATAAAACTATCGAATAACATTGAAAACTCGAAAAAAAGGCAGAGAGTCGAAACTTATCGAAAAAAGTCGAAACTAATCGAACTTTATTGAAAAAGTTAAAAAAATTATAATAAATATCGAAACAGTCGAAACTATTGAAAAATTTAGGAAAAAGTTGAAATTTATTACAAAGCATTAAAAAAATCGATACATGTAAGTCGAAATTCTTCGAAAAATTGAACAAGTCGAAAAATATCGAATACATCAAAGCTTATCGGAAAATATCGAAATAGTGTAGTTTAGTATTATCAATCGATGAAATGGAAATCTTAAATGATGCTCATGTTTGATTCGAAAGAATAAAAACATACAGGCCTGTTCTAATACCGGTTAAGTTCGGAAGTCGAATTGAAGTCCGAATGTCAATGTCAACAGCTCTTCTAAATCTAATGGTCGGAATTTGCAACGGATTTTTGATTTCATTTTTGAATTTGAACTGCCATAGTTTCGATAACTTGATGGATTTCCTTTTTTTGCATGAAATAAACTTAAAATTTCAATTCCGTGCCAGAAGAAAATCTTAAACAAACTTTATACCATCCGAGAACTCACAGGGCGGTATATTTATTTTGCTGTTACGTATCTACGCTATACTTATTTTCTTCGTCAGACGTATATATTTTTGATTTCAAATAATGTACTCTAAAATGAATTTAAGAAATGTTCTTTCAAAATAGGTTGATACTTTTAAAGTTCCGAAGAAAACAGTTTTCCTGACCGCATTTTCATTACATATTCCACCCAAAGTTTTCCATAATCGAGTTGAACTTTCATTAAATAATACACTTACAGTCTCTATATCTTAATAACAAACCTCCACAACGGTGACACAATTTGGTAATTTTACATAACAAAATTGTTAACAAACAAAATAGACAAAAAAAAATATGCAAATTTCAAAACAAATTTGGTCTATGCCAAAAAAAAAACAAACAACCGCAACTTAAAGAAAAAAAACAACAGCGAAAGAAATTCAAAAATTCAAAAAAAATCTCATCAAAACAAAAGCAGACGACGCAGTTAGCAGCTGTTGCAATTGCAAGCAAAAACTATGAAAGCAGCAGCAATGGCTGCAACATCAGCAGCAATAAACTGTAAATATTTGACATTTTAATGATGTGCTTAACGGTAAAAGTAAAGTACTTCCATCATACACCAACAAACACATACACACACACACATAAAAAAAAGTAACTTCATAGCCATAACTGTCAACTGACGTTCGTGCACGATATGGCAACATTAAAGCGGCGGTAACAACATTGTTGTGTTTTTCCTTTGTTGTTGTCGTGTCGTGTCGTTGTTGCCACTATTGTTGCGGCGCTTGTTGCTGTTGATATTTCTTTTAAGTTTGAAGTCAGTGTGTTGCTGTCATTACTGCTGTTGTTTGTTTTTTCTACGCGCACAAACACCCTACACTAAGCCAATAATTATTGGTTATTATAAGGCGCAGCGCATGCAGCTAATGTTTTTTTATTGTTTTTTGTTTTGGTGCGCGAAATGAGGCGCGGCACATTGTTGCCTTATAATGTCGCGCTTTCTTAATCGCTCGCCTTTTTCGCTAGTGTTGCATACTATGTATATAAAGCAGCAGGGCGTATGCACAACATTAAAGCATTTCCGTGAAAATTCAAATGCAGCCAGCATAAAATTTCTTTATTTTATAGTAGCAGCAGGAGCATAATGACATTGGCTAGAAAATGCAAAAGGCACACAGTAAACTGGTTGAAAATGGAATAATTTTTTGGAAAAAAATAAAGCTAAATATTGTAGCGTTTTTTAGCTTGCGACATATTTGGCAAAATTTTTATGTGCTAGAATCAGGGCATGTAATAATTGAAAATAAATTAACCTTAAATTACAATTTTGTGATTTTAGGACGAATAAAACCTTTGCCACATGTATGAAAATTAGTAGGAAAAAAGAATTTTGTACGTTTTGCATTACTATTTATGCAAAAATACTATTTACATCGGTCATTATTTTAATAACTGCACACTTTGTTTTTTTGACGTTTTTGAACAGTTTTTGAAACGAAATTGTATGCTAGATATCACTCAAACATCAAGAAAACACATAAGCCCAAGTACTGTCAGGATAGCTCCTCACAAGAATGGTTTACATGGATGAGTACCACGTAAGAAAACATACATAAAATATAAGAACGAAGATTCCCAGTTTTGAAGAAATCGAAGAAACCTCCAAGAATATGACGAGATAAGAATGAAGAGTTCAGTGAAAAGTTTGTTACGAATACGATTAATCATGGTGTAGGCTCGGTTATGGCCTGAGGATGCATGGCGGCAGGTGTCGGAAATCTTGTTTTCATTGGTTCAACAATGAATAAAACGAATTGTCGAAACATTTTGAGAGAAAATCTTAAACTGAATCTTCCAGTAGGACAATGATCCAGAGCATACCTCCAAGTTAAGTAATGGCTACTATATCGGACACCAAAGACCTTGTATCATAAAAGAATTTAAATGGAACTTGTCCCATAAAGACCTTAATGAAATATCGCTATAATTCATGACATTTTGGAAGGAATATTGAAGTTGATTCTACCTAGGAGATAAGGGCAATCAATGTTACCGTGCAAAAATTTAATAAACGAAAAGAAAACATAAAATACCTGTTTTTCAAAGTTTTGTAACTTTAGAAGTAAGCAACTCAAACGTGAAGGGAGAGTTGGCTTAGAAAAGTTTAAAGAATGTAAAGCAAATCTTCAAAACATTTTCAGAATTTTTCAAGACTGTTCGCATGAGAAGCATATAACTGGGTCCAAGTGAAACAAGCATATTCTAATTGTGATCTAATTTAGCTAGTGTTAGCCCAAGAGCCCGCTATAGAAAAGTCAATTGTATGCGAGTAAGATTACAGGATAGAATGTACAGGAAAGATAGTGTTGCATTTTGGTAAATATAATTAACAAGAGCTCAAAGATCCTAAAAAGAATATATAGGATTGCTTTGCAGATTACTGTCTCAAACATGGGTTGCCACCGATTTTTTGGGTCAATGTTTTTAATAAAGATTACAGCTTGAAATTTGTGTCAAATGATAGAACTCGAAGATCCTTAGTAGAATAGCCTTGTCGAATCATGTCCCAAGCCTGTACCCACATTGAACTTGGCAACATTTACTTGAATAGCTTTCTGTTAAGCGTTTAGAAGATTATATTTGTATGGGAGGTGTCACGCCCTTTCGATAAAATTCATATATTTTTTCTTGATGTTAAACCGAACTTTTTCTTATATTTATGTGCAATTTGGATTTGTAACTTCTTAGTGTGTTTTTTTTATTGAGGTGCCACGCCCTCTTTTTGAAATTTATCCAATTATTTATTCAAAGCTTTTTGAGCCATTCTTAGAGTAAGTTTAGAACTAAGTTGCACTATCCTTCAGCATAATGTTTTGAAGTTTTTACTTATATGGTAGGCGCCACACCCTCTATTCAAAATATATCCACTTTTTCTAGTGCTAGGCCGCTGAATTTTAGTGAAGTTTGGTTGCATTACCTTAAATTTTTATTTCAGCACAACGTTTTAGAGTTTTTGTTTCATTGGGAGTGCCACATCCACTTCCAGAAATTCTCCTGGTTCTAGTTAAGAGCTTTTTTAAGTTATATCTAGTATTTATGTGAAATTTGGTTCCATTAGCTTAAAGAATTCTCTTAGTATATCGTTTTAATTTATTACTTGTATATGAGATGTCACGCCCTCTTGCTGAAATTCCCCAAACTTTTTGCTTGTCTGAGATATTCCTATTATATGTGAGGAAATCGGTTACACTACATAAAACAATTCTCCTTATATAGCATTTTAAATGATTCATATTTATAGGTGGCAGACGTGTCTGTCAAGCGATTTTAATAATGGTATTCCCAAGAACTTTGTTTGAAGAAGTAGTCTTTGTACCAAATTGTATTGAACTATCTTGCTCGATTTTTCCGTAATCGTGATTTTCACAGACAGGCAGAGAGGCATTGATAAATCGACTCAAGGTGTGACGCTAATCAAGAATATGCACATAAACTTTTCATATGAAGTGAGTCCTACCTTTAGTGTAGAGTAGTGGTGGGCATGGAAATCTAACAAAAGGGCTAAACAACAACATCAAGCAAAAACAAAGTTTAAAAGTTTTTTTTGCTGGCATTTCCAAATTCGCCAACAGCACAAAAAAAAACCTAAATTGCACTACAAACAAAAACAATTGGTACATTCGTCAAGACACAATGGCGGCGCCGTCGCTTATGTCTTTGTCTTTTGTTTTTGTTTTTGTTTTTATTTGAATTCAAGTCAACGCTTGATTGTGCGTCGAATAACGGTGCGGGCAATGACGGCGGATAGGGTTACTACGTGCCCACCACTGGTGTAGAGTATAAAAAATCGATATTTTAGCCAAAATTTTGATTTTTAAAAGATCGTAAAACAAAAAATTTGTATGTTATCTAAGTATGAAGCTTAAAACTTATACACTTTACTTTTAAATAAAAAAATTTACAAGAATTAAAAAAAAAAAAATCTTTATCCGAATTGCTTAGAAACGAACTGATGGACCTATTGGACTATTAAATATCGGGCTTTTGTGTGGAAAAGTTAATTCAAGAATGAAAACTGGTGTGAAAATGTGACTTAGTACAAAAGGTTGGAACTCTGCTCTGTTAAGCTACAAAACTTTCACTTCTAAAACTCTACTGCAACTCAATGGAATTGAATCTTTTTACATCGAAGAATTCCGAATTTTATATTCGTTCACTTTTCATTTAAGAAAAGTTTAAATAAAAAACTTTTTTATTTATTTACAATGCTGAATGCTCCAAGCTCTTTTACGTTTTCCTAATTAAATTCCTTCTTTTTAATTTCAGAAACACAGTCCAGACACCACAATTAACTATACGATGGTAAAATGCTTGCAACGCAACATAAATCGTTCAAGATAAATTGCTGGAATTTACTGTACAGGCCAAAGTGTTAGTTGGGATGGCAATACCAAAAACTAACAGCTGCCAGCAACATAAAAAGCCAGAATTTTGCTTAATTAACAAAACTAAAAACAACAATAGCAACAACAAGAAAATACCAACGAAAAGCAACAGTACCACAAGAAGACCAACGCTTAACCGGGCTGCAGCGATTGCAGCACAACCGACCGAAACAACGAACGTCAACACGTTCCGCAAGCAAACTGCAAGACCAATGTGGAGTAAAGAACTGAATTACTACAACAGCCTGATATGCCATGGCCCTAATGAGAACGACAAAACCATCGATGACCACGACGAATACAAATGCAACAAAAATAACAACAGCAGCAGCAGCAACAAAAAAAGTAACAAAAAGCAAAACAACAATAGCACAAAGTCACAGCGAAAAGTGTCTCAAGAAAAGTTTGGAGAAAGCAGTACAACTGCGCGATAACCGACTGGAGTACAAGTGGCAAGCAGCGCGACGAAAAAGTCACAGAGTAGCAACAGCATCGTTGCGACATCACCAACATCACCACCAGCAATATCAACTTCAACCCACACTCACTTGGCTTTGGTTGCTTTGGTGCCTAAACTGCTTGGTGACCAACTCAATGGCTGACTGCCCCAATTTGTGCGAATGCAAATGGAAGAGCGGCAAGGAGTCTGTTTTGTGCCTTAATGCAAATCTCACACATATCCCAACGCCGCTAGATGCTGGCACACAAGTGCTCGATCTGACGGGCAATGAAATCGACCACATACCGCATGATACTTTTGCCAAAGCGAATCTACTCAATCTGCAGAAGGTCTATCTGGCGAAGTGTCGTCTGCGAGTGATTGAACGTTATGCCTTTCGAAAACTGATCAATTTAGTTGAATTGGATCTGAGTTATAATCAGCTGACGAACATACCGTCGCTGGCCTTCGATGCAATACCAGAATTGCGTGAGTTAAAGCTCAATGGAAATCCCATCTTTCGCGTGCAAAACGATGCATTCGCGAAGGTGCATCAACTGGTGCGTTTAGATCTCTCCGACTGCCGCTTGACCGTGGTCGAGGTGCGCGCTTTTGCTGGACTTGAATCAAGTCTAGAATGGCTACGTTTGGATGGCAACAAGCTGAGCGAAGTACGTTCGGGCACCATCACATCACTGACAAATCTGCATGGCATCGAATTGGCACGTAATCTCTGGAATTGCTCTTGCAGCCTGCGTCCACTGCGTGCTTGGATGTTGCGCGAAAATATACCCTACGGTATACCGCCGCTGTGTCGCGCACCGCCACGTTTAGCAGGTCGTACATGGGATAAAGTGGATTTGGATGATTTCGCTTGTGTGCCACAAATTATTGCCACCGATACGACAGCGCATGGTGTCGAGGGACGAAATGTGACAATGTCGTGTTATGTCGAAGGTGTGCCAGAACCTTCGGTGCGTTGGATGGTCAAGAATCGTGTGATAGCCAACCTGACTGCCTCGGGAGATCCCTTGGCCGCGATGCCACGTACCGCTGCTGCGACGCAAGGACGCAAGACATATGTGGTGAATATGTTGCGGAATGCCTCAAATCTTACCATACTCACAGCTGATATGCAGGATGCTGGCATTTATACGTGTGCCGCCGAAAATAAAGCAGGTAAGGTTGAGGCATCCGTGACACTGGCCGTTTCACGTCGCCCGCCTGAAGCGCCACTAGGCGTGAAAATTGTGCTGCTTTGCATACTCATCGCTTTGTTGTTTGTTGTTGGCTCATCGTTTGCGGCGATTTGTTTCTGTTCGTTGCGCCGGAAACGAAAGATGCGATTGTGGAATTCAGTACCACCAGCACGAACGGAAAGTTACGAAAAAATTGAAATGACAACGCGTGCGACTGGGGGTGGTGGTGGTGCTGGCAGCAATGCCACCCGTGGCTCTAGTGCTGGTGGTTGTGGAAAACCTGATTTGGGTGGCTCCAATCGTGTTGGTGGCGGCGGCACGGGAAACGGTGGCGCTGGTATCGGTGCTTATTGCAACGCTGAAGAGAATGGTTACTTAAGAACGGCAACAACACCGCTGTGTGGCTCAGATGATGGTATCGCAATTGTGAATCCAAGTAGCGCGGCGCATGTAAAACGCAATGGGGACTATCGCAATATACCGACGCATTGTGATGACGATGGCACAGGTTACGAGGATAATGATAGTGTTGGATTTGCTTTGTCACACTCATCGGCCTCACGTCGGAAAGGCGCCAGTTTGCGCACCAGTCCACATGATGGTAGGCGTAAAACAAACAATGGCGGAACAGCAACAATGGGTACTGGAGCAGCAGCGACAACAACGATGGCAACTAAAGCATCATCGCTGGAGGAGACAGATTTGCATATTCCACGTCTGATTGACATTGGGTAAGTTTTCGTGTGTGTGTGTGTGATTTTGTTTTGACACGACCTTAGCACAGCCTTTGTTCCGGTATTGGCTTTGTTTTTATTTTTCAATGTTGCGTCGAGTAGCAACTGCTTTGTTTCTAATGATGCCTTCACATTATGTGACATACACTTGACACCTGTGCCTGCAGGCTTGGGTTTATTCGTTCGTTCGTTCGTTGGTTAGTTGGTTGCATCATTGATAAATGTTGCAGCATGTGGCGGCAAAGCGTGCTAATGATGTGCAAAATATGTGCTTATGCTGTAAGCTAAAGAAATTTGCATGCAAAGTAAATTCATGCGGTCTTTCGGCAGATAGTTTGCAAGTCAATTTGCAGCTAAAAGTTTTGTCATGTTCTTCAAGGAAGTATACTTTGGAAGTTGGCAAGTTCGATAGTGCATTGTTTCTATTTTGGTTACTAAGTCTTTGACCTCAAAACTTTTAATGTTTTTGTTTTGCTGTTAAGTTGATGGTTTTTTACAGTAGCACTTAGGGAAGGATATGGAGAAGTTTCTCGCATGAGTTTTTAATATAAAGTTGCATTTTGATACAAAGGCAGAAGTTTTTAAATCAAAAATAGAAACAGTATCTTCATTGAACATCTGAAATGGTCCAGTGAGATAATCGAGACTGCTATTTCCTTAAAGATTCGATAAGATACTCCCTTTTTTGTCTTCTGTAGTCCGCTTTTCTCAATTTCAAACGACATATCCTTAAGAGTCTTTTGCTTTAATATCGATGAACATAAACTTCTCATTGCAAAGTTTGGGGAAATTTTCATCTTTTTTCATCCAAACCTTCATTTAATCTCGTGATTTGCAAGTATGGGCGTAATTTTGAAGTTCATTTTAGCTCAAACTTAGAAAATTTCCCTGAGACTTTACACTAATTCCATTTTATATTTTCCCTTATTTCAGTTCCAATCCCGACTCAGCCTCCAGCTCTATATCCAGTCAAGTAGATGCCGCTGCTCGCCTTGGTGGCTATACACACGTCCCAACATGGACAACCCAAATAGCAACAACAAAGATTAACTCACCACACTCAAAGAAAGACTACAGCTCATCACCGAACAACAGCAAAGACTCCAGTGGACCCTACTATGGCAGCGGCGGCAACAACGATGTTAACACCTCCGTCTTTTGTAGCACTGAAACTAGCGATCATGATCTTTTCGACAGCAACTACCCCGATCTGCTGGACATTGCCAAATATGCAGTGGCTCAGGCAACAAACTCGACACATTACCCCGCCGTCAACAGTCAAATGTCGAATAGTGGACTCTGCACATTACCACGTAAGCTCAAGAATACTGGCAAATATTTTAAAAGCTCCTCCGATAGTCAATCACCGCTACTGGCTGACAATTCTAGCAAATATGGCAGCAGTACACTCGGTGATGCAAGTTTTCTCAACGAAGTAGCAACTTTTGGCAGACGTTACTCTGCTGAATCATCCTATACGAATTATGCCAGCAACACTATGTATACATCGGGGCAACGTTCCAATAGCTTCCTTAATCTTGTGCAGAGTTGCAATAAAAGTGGTTCCACTACTGGCGGCATGAGTGTTAGTAGCAATGCAGCACTGGCATTGAGTAGTGCAACTGCAACTGCAGCTGCTGCGGCAGCAACACAACGTCGCAATCCAAGTTTGCCTTCATCACCGGTGCATGATGCAATTGCCGCTGCAACGCACCAGCAACAGCATCAGCGTTCATTTAGTTCAGCTGCAACGCCGTTACTTGATTTCACCTCGCTGACATCGCGTACCGGTGCGAACGCATCGCCAGCGCCAGTGGCTGGTTCAAGCAACAGTACAACGCCTGATTTACATTCCACAACGCCGGGTAACAACTTCGGCAAGTGCTTATGATTATCATGCATCACAATTGGAGCGTTTTCTTGAAGAGTATCGTAACCTACAGGATCAATTGTGTAAAATGAAAGAGACTTGTGAGACTATACGTAAGAAGGAAGCACCACTACGTGGTGCACTTGGACATTCGGCGCAGTTGGCTGATCCGGTAATGTTTAATGCCGCAATGGCTGTGAACAGTCCCACGGCACATCCGAAGACAACGATGTTGAAAAATAAGGCAATACTACCTGGACAACCACCAGATCCGCCACCTTATTGGCTACATCGAAATGCAATGCTGAAACGGCTCAATGACTCACAGACGGATATTTTTAAGAGCTAATGAAATACTGGAATGTTTTTCTAAAAACCTAATATTTTTTCTCGGAGGGCTCGTATTATATTCATCGTAAAAGTATGATGATTGTAGTATAATTTCAGTTTTGCCAAAGACTACCAAAATTTATGTCAATGAAAGTCAATTAATAATATTGCAATAGAACTTCTTAAGTAGATAAGAGATTTAGTACAAGAGTAGAATTAGCTGTTGTGACGGCATACATTTAAATAAAATCTAGACGGATTTTACTCTCCAGGAAAAAGTAGAAATCAAGTGGTAAGGATAATGTTCGTTCCGCTTTATTAAGAATCTTCTGGAACCAGATAACGAGCAACAAAGAAGGGAACGTCAGAGTAGCAAACATCACGGTTGTGGTTCTCTCTTTGATTTTAAGACTGCAAGCAATTTTGTCTTTTTTCATTATAGCATTTAGCCACCCTGTTAACATTGCTTACATTCTTTTATACAGTGACGGATTTACATATGTATAGGCTCCAGCCTAGGGCGCCGATTCTAAGGAGACGCAAAGTTTTGATGAAATTGATGTTATTTTGGTCAGCAATATTACAATTAATTAATTTTTTGGTCAGCAAATTTTTTGGGATAAATAAATTTTTAAGGAACCAGGAAGGCTAGGGCGCCAAAATTGTTCATACTTTCCAAACCTTACGTTTTATCAACATTAATTGGCTTTTTTCTATATTTATCAAATTTTTCGACATTTTTGATTTCTGAAAGGTCATAGTCAAGAGACAAAGAAACCATCAAGAAAGATTTCATTTTGGTTCGGACTATAGCAAGTCGAATTTTTTGTCGAAATAGAAATTAAAAGCAATAAAAATATGAATATAGCCAATATATGCAGAATTGAATAAAGAGCTTAAAAATATCACTGTAGTCGGAAAAAGGGTTGGGCAAATAAAAAATATTATCGAAATATCGATTATAGATATTTCAAAACAGTATCGAAATATATCGAGAAAAAAGCATCGGACATATTGATAATCGAAAACCGATATTGTTGCCGAAAAAATTCTATTCTTACCAGCGAGTATAACGAAAATATTCAATTTTGTTACACTGGGACCACACGAGTGGAAGAAGATCCAATATATGCGTCGCAATCAATTGAATACAGAGCTACTTTTAAACAAAAATATCGATATTCGATAGTCGAAAAATATAATCGAATTTCGATACATCAAAATAATAAAATATCGCCGATAATTATCGAAACAAATATCGATAACCGATTTATTTTGCCCAAGCCTAGTCGGAAGCTAAAACTTTTTTTCTTCATTTTTCATTTTCAACTCATCCCTTTTTCCCCAAATCAAAATTTTTTTGGAATGATTAAATAAAATATGATTTCATACTGTTAAAAGTAGATAATTCTGAAGAAAAAGTAATTTTATTGGATGGACATTTTTTTCTACTCCTATGTACTTTTACACTGACTGTGTGTACTTTTACACTTAATGTAAAATATATGCGCTGTATGTAGTTTTGTTTTAGAAATATGTACATTTTTGGTTCAGTGTATATAAAGCAGTATTTTATTTTGCAGATTTTTCTTAAGGCAATTGCCTCCCAAAAATCTTTAAAAGATTTTACGACCTATAAACTCAGATTAAATGGAAACATTTTACTTTTGACTAGTGAACCTTTTCAAAGGACTCAAATTTCACCATTAGATTTAATTTTAAAATTTAAATTTAAAAGTGATTCAGTTGAGTTGGAGACAAGTTTGAATTTTATAAAAATTTTAGTTGTATGGGGAGTGTCACACCCCATAGTCAAACTACATTTGTCTGGCAAATGTTTGCAAGCAATTATATATTCGAAAGGTTTTTTTTGTGTTTTCATAGATCTACATATTGCATTGGACTTAAAGATAATTCTTCTAAAGTTTCAGTTTCCTAGATAAAACCTGCATCAAGGCAGATTTTTTCTACGATTCAGTAAACTCGATTTTTGGTCAAATGTCAATGAAATCGGACAAAAACTCTGTACCAGTTACAGGTTTGTGCTAGGAAGCTGAAATTTAATGACAATTATTTCTAAGTCTATAAAAAAAATAATTTGTTTTTAGAGTTTGTTAGTCGAAACTGAAACATTACTACAACAATAAATACTTTTATTCTTGCGAGAACTCAAAACATTTTGTAAAAATTTTTAGCATCAACTTAACTTTTACTTTGTAAACTACGTACTAATTAAGTGTTTCTTCTGTCTTTTACTAAGTGAACACGATAAATAGAGTTTATATTTCTATATAAAAGTTTTTATGAAAAAAAAAGTAAATCCCATTTAATTAAAAAGCAGTGTTGAAACAATTAATCCCACAAAAAAATTCACTAATGTATAAAAATTTTCTCTACTACATACATACCTACTTAACTATAGCTTAGCAACTAAACTTAACTCATGTTCTTTTCAATACCTTTAGTAATAATAATAAAATTTGAAAGAGAAATTATAGCATTTTAATTAATACTGATAGAGAAACGTTGAAATTACTCAGATAAGCTAAGCTAAGTTTATTAACTAAGTAGGGATGAGCAAATCAAAGTTTAAATCACATTAATTGTAAAAAAAAAAATACTAACTATAAACAATTAATTATATATATATATATAAACTATTATAAAATAAATTTAGGGAATTAATTGAATGCATTTAAATTTAAAAGAAAAAATGCAAATAAATTAGTAAAAAAAAAAATGTTGTGCTTTAATTATCATATATTGTGCTAAAGCAATGTACGTAAGTATTAAAAAATTATGATATCACAGCAAATTAAACATCAAAATTGATACACAGTCTAGATCAGGCATGCCCAGAGGAGCTGAGTAAGAGAGCTGACATTTTTCATCAAATTTATATGAGAGCTCATCATATTTGTTAAGGAGCCGGAATAACTAACTTTTGTTCGGCTTGGCCATCTCTGATCTAAATAATATCAAAACACAACACAAACTTCGTGACTACTTCCAGAATCATACCTATTAATAATCATTTAAAAATATAGATCACTCCAAGTACATGTGTGCAATTCTATTTTTTCGGTCAAAAATAAATGAAAATTGTATAGGTGGATATTTTTAAATATTAAAATAAAGGAATTGGATTTGGATCAGAATTGCAATCTCTTACCCTATTGATAAAATTTTCGAGTGATTTTCTGTATATGCCCTTAGGTAGTTCACAAATAACGAAACGAGCTTCGCTCTTTAAGTTTAACTTTGTTTTGAAATCATAGCCATACACCTTTCGCAATACATGTTTCCACAGAAGAAAATTTAGAGGTGTGATATAACAAGAGCTGGACGACCAATTTAGATCAGGAAAAGGGGAGAGAAGATATGACCGAGAAAATTTATTAGCAATTAGTTGGAAACACATATCTTCACTATCAAAATCGTTCAGTTGGTGCCAAATCAACCGTTGACTAATAAAAGTCATGTAGCCACAAACTTTATTCATCACATTCGTACCACCAAGGTCTGGCCAGACCCTTACATTTTTCTATATGATCCAATTTCAAAAAGAAGAAGGTTTGATTTTTGAATTGATCTTAATTTTATGTCAAATGTCCTAAGCCAAAAATCGGACAAAGCCGATTGACTTCAAACATGGGTAAAGTGTTGTCCTAGTGGATGGTTATTATATCCCAAAATAATTTTCTATTTCCTCAAAAACTGACTGAATGATAATTTGAGATTTTTGGCTGACACCCTGTTTTGTATATGTTATTTGTTTGCTGAACTTACTTACGTAAAAATTTAAGTTCAAATGCTTTCAATAGATTTTAATGGTCTTTCGAATTAGTCGCAGTAGTTTTCAAAATCAAAAATAAATTCAACTTTTTTTTGATTTTTTTTTTTTTTTTGGTATTCTAAAAAGAAAACTGACGTTTTTTCACACATGTACATATATACTACTTATATATGTACATAGCTTACATGTACACTGAGAAAAAAAAATGTTTCATTCAGATAAATGTATTTGGTAAATAGATTTTAAAATATTTATTAATTATTAACAAATTTTGGTAGACATTACTATGCCTATTAAAAGTTAAAGTGTTGTTTATTGGGCCAAACATGATATCAAAGTCGATTGAATAGATTTAATTGGATCAAATATATATTTTTTTTTTTTTTTTGAATTTCTATTTTTTTTTTTTTTATTTTACCTCAAATTACTAGGAATACAATTCTCAACATATTTAAGTAAAAAACTAATTAATTGCCTGCTGCTCGGTAGACATTTATGATTCTGTAGATACCAACGACATCTAATATGAGGATGTCCTGATATGGAAAAATATCAATCTATTTATGAATCGATACTTAAAAATGTAGATATTTTAAAATGTCAATTTTATGTTCATCACATATCGATATTAACCCTTTGCTGCACACTGATGCAGATATGCATCATACATTTAAAGTGTTCGCACGTTGTAACGTACAAAAATTTCATTTAAACATTTATTCTTTATTAGTTGTACGATGTATAAGCAACGTTTATATAGATATTATATTGTTTTTGTCGTCGTCGTTTTGAAGGAATCCGAAGTCACAGTCAGTTACATCATTGTATTGTAAAGTCGCAAAAACAGATCTTAAATTTTACAAAGAAAAGTAATGAAAAAGTGAAATTATATTTCAAAGTAATTTTTTTATGTAAGTAATGTCATAAAAAGCATTTTTTTATTCATAATAAGAACTATTTTTCGTACAAAATCTGTTCAATTCGAGCATTTCATACATGATGCAAATCTGCAATACTATGCATTTACGTGAAAAAAATTTCATTACGTTTTCGAATGGCTAAATTTCTGTCAGATACAGATCTGGTGAAGGTTTTGGTAGCTTTAAGCGACAATGAAGATGATCTTGATATCGGACAATAAGATGACATGGCCGATAAAGGCGATTACAAGAATAACGGAATTACTAAGTACCACAAGAAGGATGATGATATCCTCACAAATAACTAAATATTTTAGAATGATCTGAACGTTAATGTTAGTTATTCTGGTGCTCAATGTTTGGCATTATTGAAGCACTGCTGTAGGAAATACAACAATATCGAATAGATACACTGGCCGTAAATGTGTATAAAAAGATTCAAGTTATTTTACATTTTAACTGAAATAATGCAGTGGTACCAAGAGTACACCCAACTAATGACAGGCTACCTGTTGTGATCCACTTCATAAGTAAATTTTTGTCCATTCCAAGAAAAGAATGTCTATCTCAGGTGGAAGAAATATTTATTACAAATGATCGCAGTTATCTAAAACAGTATATGCCAGCTCAACCCCATAAGTGGAGGTACAAACAATCTGTAATGAGTGGAATATACGGATTTACTTATAATTTCGAAATATGCAGCAACTAAAAAAAAATTGGATGAAATCTTACTCGGTGGCTTAGGACTTACATACTCCAATATATTCAACATCAACTTCATGGCGGCCTTCGGCTGCAGTTCACTATAATACGTCCGAGACCGGCTCCGCTAGCCACAGTAATTACACATACAAGTTAGTGAATAATTTTATTATCAAGCTCAAAATAAATAAAAGGAAAGTTTTGGCGCGCTCTATGTTTATAGATTTGCTCAAAATAACCCCACTAATAACATATTTCAAGGCCATCGGTCATGTGTTTCATGTTTGGAATAATTTCCAAATATGTACTCTGCTATATTTAACAATTATTTTATTTTTTTAGAATAATAAAATTCCTTTTTAATGCATCGCGTTGTAGATATGCATCATGTGGAAAATACCTATTTTTCGGGAAAACTAAGGCCTGAATTTTTTTTATTAATTTTTTTAATGAACGGATTCAAAAAAACATTTTTTTTTTTTGAAACTAGAAAATCATGCATCAAAGGGTTAATAAATATATACAGTACTGCTCAATTGCTTTGCAACTGAAATTTTTTTTGAAGAAACATCAAATTATTTCAGTGATACAATAACTTTGAATTTAATTATATGTTACTTTTATTAACTTCACTAATTGCTGATTTTTTAACAAAAAACCAAAAATTTTATTCCGTTAGCTAACAACCACAAAAATCTAAGGTAAACAAAGAAGTCGAAAATTCAAGCGCTCAAAACATGCGCAACTGATCACAATACTAAGCAAAAATACATAACCAGCCTCATATTTGGTTCCGTAACCGTTTTCTCTGATGACTGCATGACATCTTCTGGACATTGATTCATAAGTTCGTTTATCAATAAGGTAAAATAGCGCTTCAATTTTTTTTCTATCGAAGGGAATAGGTCATTAACACTTTTGAATAGTTCTTTACCGATCATGCGTTTTACCACCATTCACATGTGCTTAATCGGGTTGAGATTGGAACTGGATGGACTGCACCGGCCATGACATGATATCAACTCTTTTTTCCACGAGCCAAGCTTTAACAAGCCTTGAACTAAGATTTCGATTATTGCCATGTTGAATTGTCCAAGGAAGTGGCTTGTTCCACTCAGCAAATATGAGAAAACGTTGCTTATAATATTATTGTAGCCAGCTGCCGTCATCGTGCCTTCTTTGCACTTAATTGATCCAACTCCATCCCCCGAGAAACAATGCCACACCATCACATTCCGACTTCCGTATTTGACTGTAGGTGTTCTGTATTTGTGATTGAGCTTTGTATATTGATGTTGACGAGGATTAAGAATTATATTTCCCAAGGAATAAGAAAGGAAGACTGTATTATGGTCAGACGATTCAAATTTAACATTCACGGACCATATTGTAAGTCTACGTACGTCAACCTCAGTGTACAAAGCTGCCAAAGCCAAAGTCTTAAATTCGACATCCCACCCAACGAAACTTATTGTTATTGGTGATTTGCTCAGTTCCAATTATTGGGCTAAATTTTGTGGAAAATTTTCTTTTTGTTAAAGAAGAAACTTTTCATAGAAAATTAGTACCACTAGGCCAAATTCTTATGACCCATAGGTTTTCGTCAAAAAATTTCAGGCTGGATTTTACTGAAATTCTATTAAAAAGCTCTTTTGTCTCAAACCAAATCGACGGATAAGTAGGTAAGTGCTTCTTTTGTCATTTAAGTAGGAATAACTAATTCTCGCAAAGAAAATTCAATTGAAAAATATATCACAGCACTAATCCCTTTTCACTGTTCTTAATTTTTTTTACAAAATTTTGTAAAACAAATTGCTTCATTAACATCACACCAAAAAAAAATTAAAGAAATTTTCCAAATATTAAAAACATTTACCAAAGCAATAAAACAAAATTAAATGAACACCCGTCGCTTTCAGACCAAAAAAACAAAAAAAAAAAAACCAACCATTCAACCAAACAAATGTTTTCTCAACTTTGTCCTTTTCATCCTTCAGCCGGTTGGTTAGGCGGCGCTATTGCGTTCATTCATTCGTTTATCATTTCCGCTGTTGACAAAGTCGTGCAAAATAATCATAACTTTTTCGAACAGCACGATTTCGGCGAGTTTTGTGGGTTTGAAACTCATTTAATATTTTCAACCAATGTTATTCAAATATTTTCCACTCAACTTTGGCCGCATATCCTGCCATACTGGTTGACTGGCTGTGCGCCGCCGTTTGTGACATGAACTTAAGTCATAATTTTGAAAAATATTGCGATTACGCCTCAACTAACAGCGCCCGACCCGACCCGTTACCCATTCCACAAAGTTAACGCTTTCATGGCTAAAGTGACACGCCACAATCACAGAGGGCGCCACTTCATTAGTCATGCAAATGAAATTCGTTCGAGAAGAAGACGAAAAAAAAAAAGTTCGGTTTTGTTTGGTTTTATTTGATTATTCTTTTCGAGCAAAAGTTGTTCATTTCATTGCTGCCAAAAAACTCAAACGAACTGAAAAGCAATAGTTAGGAAGAGAAGTGGAGAAATGCAAAAAAAAAACAGACGTTCAAATATTAACTCGACCGCATCCTACGAGAATTATAAGCATCCTTATTTCGACTCTGTGCCAACTCTGAGCGCTCTCTGTCTGTGTTGCTGTGTCTGTGTATTCTTGCGCGGCATATTTTAAGAGGACATTTGCATTAGTATACCCGGCAAGGACATTTCTGTTGTGTCAACAATTGGCTTGATTTTCATTCTATTTTGCATATTTTTTGGTTCTTCATTTTGTAATATTTTGGGGTAAATACCCCAATAGGGAAAAAGTGAATTTTATTAAATGCAGATAAAGTTTTGAAATGAAAGGAGCATGAAGAATGTTATGGAATATCAGTCTATAGCTTATTAGTTAAGAAGACCATCAAAGAAATTATAGTTTCCTGAACCAAAATGAGGAAACACTATGAAATTAGCAGGAATTTTACAAATGGAGCAACTTAAGACATTTTGATGGATGCACAAAAACAAGGCAGCGAAAGAGCTAACTGATGCTCTGCATATCAAAAGACATCAGCAAATAAATTTTCTAATGGGCTAACCAAAATATTTTATATTTGTAGAACTGTGCGTATGTTTGTAAGTGTCTAAGAGTGTTTGTAAATTGATTGGAAATGACAAAGGATAAACCCTTGGAGTAAAATGAGTGGAAAACTTTGTTTTGCGGTAGTTTAGATAGCAATTGAATTTTTATTGAATTTACCATTTTTCCGATTATATTTTTCTAGCTGACAGAGGGATGTCAATGATGTTAAGTTTTGTTTTTTTTCTTAAGTTTATTTTAAAATTTATTTACGTTCATGATCTAATGCTTTTTTCGTATCAATTGCAGTTAATGATACAGAGGGTATTTTATAAAAAGTATTAAACAACGGAATATGAACATTTCCGCCAAAAGGCCAACCGTGACAGAAAAATTAAAAGTTATTATAAAAGCGTTACTATCTGATATTATCTAAGGAAAATATTCAAGTTTTGTTAATTTAAACAATTTACACCAGCTTTCATTTATCACATTGAGCAAACCAACTGCAAACTTGCAAGTTCATTTTCTAAAGTCACAAATAACATAGAAAAACATCATATGTTCTCATTTCGAAATTGATAACAGCAGCAAGTGTGTCAAAATTTTTGCACGAACAGAGTTTCATGTACATAATTAAAGAAAAAAAGCGAGTGCAAAAAAAATTAAATTTTAAATTTTTGGAGCTGTTTAAAGTTGGTCATGTTCGCAAACATAAGTGTAATAAATAGGCAGTTGAAAACGCTAAAACCAGTTATTAACTGCCATAACACAACATAATCGCATAGTTTGTTTTTTGTTGGAAAGGCTGTGAAGAGGAGGGACATGCATACTTTTTTCTCAATAGTAGGCGGTGCCACGCCCCTAACGGGAAGAAACGTTTCCATGGCTAAACTAATGAACCGATGTTGATGAAATTTTGCTTAAAGATAGATAAAATCCTAAGAAAGATTAAAAACTCTGGGAAAAAAACGGTATCACGGCTGTGCCACTACACCAATTTTTAAGAAATTTGGTATGTAGATAGATTGAAACTTGAGAAAAAAAATTTTTTTTAAGTGAGCGGTGCCACGCCTCTTACAGGAAAAACGTTTTAACAGCAAAAATAACAAGTTTTATTTTATTTTAAGAAAAATATCTACTCCTTCCTTTCTTCTTTGTTAAAATTGATCGCACTAATTAATTTGATAAATATAAACATTAAATTTGTTTTTTAATTATTATTTATATAAATATTAAAGTCGTTTTGAAAAATTGCCCAAGTGAACGAAAATGGAAAAATATGTCCCGTTAGAATGGATTATTAAGAAAAAAATTAAATAAGATTTTTCAATCAAACGAAATCTATTAAAGTTATATTATTCCATAACATTTTAAAATTAGTCGCATTAAAAAATTTTGCCAGGTTTCGCTGACTTTTGCTTTTCTATAGATGACCATGAAAAACACTTCCGTTTTTTGTCCCGTTAGAATGACTTTTTTATTGCCTCTATATTGGTACCAGTATTACGTATGGCGTCAAATTTACCACTCAATATAGTGCTACCAAAGGGCTATTCCTTAAAGTAACAGAAAATAATAAAAGTGTTTTACTTTGACTTTTATTTCAGTGTAAAAGCGTACTTCCGTCCCGTTCAACATGAGAGAAATGCCCATATTCTAATTGAAATACATCAGAGCAGATTTTTTGGCTCTGCATCCTTAACTTTAAAACTGCAACATTTTGAAAATTTTGTTTTTTAAAAAATATCAAATAGTGTCTAATCCAATGTGCGGCGATCAACGAAACCAGAAATGAGCAAAATTTACGAAACTGAAATATCATTGTTGAAACATCCCTCGAGTATTTGCTGTCAAACGATTGTTTCTCTTTTGAATGTTACATATATCTCCATGGAAAGATGTACTTTAGAGCCTAAATTGGCGCATTTTTCTTATTTTGCCCATCGCTGCTTTAAATGAACTAGCAAAAGTTTTAAAATTCATTTTAAAATTAATAAAAATATCGAAATTGTTCAATAAGCTTAAATGACTATATGCAAATAAAAGGTATAAAAAGGGCCAAACCGTATCCTCACGTCCTCTCCCGGAATTAACTTGAACTAATCACAAGAATTCATTTCTTACATTTCCTTGCCACAATTTTTACTTCTCACAACTTCAAATGCATGGCTCGTTGAAATCGAAAAGTGAATTTAAGTTCAATTCAATTTCTTTCTCATACACCCTTACCTCCGTTCAAAGCAAAAGCCATTTCTCAAATTGACCCTTTGTATACAGTAGGTACTTTTGAAAAAAAAAAAACTTCCATTTTTGAGGCAAACAATTTCAAATTGCAAAGCCAACATTTGTGGCGGTGATGATGGTGCCGTCAAACAACATACAACACTCAAAGCGTGCCTGAGTAAATCCATTAAAAAGGGCGATGACCGGCAACATATGCGGTCAAAACAAGTGCGGTAGCAGAAAATTTTCAAACCACAGACAGGAGCAAAGCAAATAACCATTGACGAGGAACGCTAGAAAAGCACATAAAACAAAAACAGCTTTATGTAGAAAGTACAATGATCTAAAAAGCAACTTCAACATTAACAAATTTAAAATGCTACAAAAAATCAGACAAATATTTCAATTTAAATTTCATGAAAATTTTATTTGCTAAATGCATTTAGTTGAAATGATTGAGATTGTGCAATTTCTCTTTTTTCATGAGCCTAAAAAACAATTCAGCAAAACAACAACAACAATAGCAACATCAAAAATTGCAAAAACCTTGCCATAACAAACGTTTAAGGCCTGCTATAGCATAGCACCAGTGGCCACTTAAAGCCGTCATCACTGCCACCGCCACCGCCAACAACATCATCGCCCATCAACAATAACCGCACCTTGCAATTTTTCTGTGTTGCAGCCACTTGCTGCTACTTTTTAGTCGTAAATCAGTATCAGCAACAACTAAAAATAACAACAGCGCCAAGAACACAAAAAACAAAAAAACAGCAGCAACAACTTGAAAACCACATCTCGCTGCGAAACGTAACGCACACTTGTGCTGCCATCACTACCACACTTAAGTACCCAGTTGTTGAAGTGCATGCGAAGGACTGCACTACAACAATAACAGCAACAAGAAAATGCTGATACAACAACAGTCACTTGCATAAAAACAGAGAAAAACTACTGCAACCAAAAGAACAGATTTAAATTGTGGTGAAAGTAAAAAAGTTACACTGGGCAACATTGATTTTAGTTTAAAGATTTTTGACCAACACGAAAATTATTAAGATTTTGCTTAAATTATTCAATTCAAGGTTAGTTATAATTTACAATTTGGTAGTTCATAAGATGCTTTTCAGCTCTAAATATTATATAATTAAATGACAGTAAAAAAAAAAGTTTAATATTGTATAAAAATTAAAATTATTATATTTAGTAAAAAAAAAATTTAGGTGGATGTCAGTGATGTAGCTAATTTATTTTCCAACTTTATATTCCAAAAATCTCAATTGGTAGAAATGTTAGAATTTTCCTCAATTTTTCTAGAGGTCTGGTTTAAGCACTCAATTG